>CM068592.1:4897793-4902793 GCA_035048485.1 Pteria penguin
AAGATTTGCCCAACCTAGTCTCACGAGGAGAAGATTTGCCCAACCTAGTCTCACAAGGGGAAGATTTGCCCAACTTAGTCTCACAAGGGGAAGATTTGCCCAAATTAGTCTCACAAGGGGAAGATTTGCCCAAATTAGTCTCACAAGGGGAAAATTTGCTCAACCTAGTCTCACGAGGGGAAGATTTGCCCAACCTAGTCTCACGAGGGGAAAATTTGCTCACCCTAGTCTCACGAGGGGAAGATTTGCCCAATCTAGTCTCACAAGGGGAAGATCTGCCCAACATAGTCTCACGAGGGGAAGATTTGCCCAAATTAGTCTCACGAGGGGAAAATTTGCTCAACCTAGTCTCACAAGGGGAAGATTTGCCCAAATTAGTCTCACGAGGGGAAAATTTGCTCAACCTAGTCTCACGAGGGGAAGATTTGCCCAAATTAGTCTCACTAGGGGAAAATTTGCTCAACCTAGTCTCACAAGGGGAAGATCTGCTAAACCTAGTCTCGCGAGGGAAAAATTTGCCCAAATTAGTCTCACGAGGGGAAAATTTGCTCAACCTAGTCTCACGAGGGGAAGATTTGCCCAACCTAGTCTCACGAGGGGAAGATCTGCCCAACGTAGTCTCACGAGGGGAAGATTTGCCCAAATTAGTCTCACGAGGGGAAAATTTACTCAACCTAGTCTCACGAGGGGAAAATTTGCCCAACCTAGTCTCACGAGGGGAATGTTCGAAAGGAATAGGATTATTTGGGATCGGATAGATTCATACTATCATCGTAAGAGTGTAGCAAGTTCTTTATCTAACACCCCCTCTTTATTTAAGAAAGAAACCCTAAAACAAAAACTAAAAAAAAAAAAACAAAACAAAACAAAACATAAAATTTATAAATAAAACAGACCAAAAAAAGCAAACAAATAAACAAACACCCCCCCCCCCCCCCAAAAAAAACCCCAAACAAACAAAACAAACAAAAAAACCCAAAACAAAACAAAACCAAGAATAAAGAAATTGAAAGAAAGAAAGACAATATCACAACGTCAGTTAATGGGGTAGAAAAAAACTAAAAGAGAATGAATGACAGTTACACAGGAAGTGGTGCTTCCCCAATCACGTGATTGCGTGGGAGATACGAAATTTCCTCTTTCATAATATATGACTTTAAGGTTAGGTGAGCATAAAGAGGTTGTGTCTATGTAATAATGTTGGGGAGAGATACATAACTTAGGAGGATCAGTTTTATCTATTGATTATTGGTATCTATCGATTGACCACTCATTTTTTAAATGTCGTATCGTTAGGGGCTGTTATAAAGGTAAATATACGGTGCTCCTAAATGCCGAACTCTTGCCCGATACAGGGGTTGCAACCTCCCCCTCTAAATCCGCCAATGTCTTTTTCATTAACATTGTTTTATTCATTGATTGATTAGGTTAAATTCGGTCTTCCTCTTATGTTCTCTGTTAACAAGTCTGAGATTCTCTGTTAACAAGTCTGAGATTCTCTGTTAACTAGTTTGGGATTCTCTGTTAACCAGTCTGGGATTCTCTGTTAACCAGTCTGGGATTCTCTGTTAAATAGCCTGAGATTATCTGTTAACAAGTCTGAGATTCTCTGTTAACTAGTTTGGGATTCTCTGTTAACCAGTCTGGAATTCTCTGTTAAATAGTCTGAGATTATCTGTTAACTAGTCTGGGATTCTCTGTTAACCAGTATGGGATTCTCTGTCACCTAGTCTGAGATTCTCTGTTAACTAGTCCGAGATTCTCTGTTAACAAGTCTGAGATTCTCTGTTAACTAGTCCGAGATTCTTTGTTAACAAGTCTGAGATTCTCTGTTAACTAGTCCGAGATTCTTTGTTAACAAGTCTGAGATTCTCTGTTAACTAGTCCGAGATTCTCTGTTTACAAGTCTGAGATTCTCTGTTAACTAGACCGAGATTCTTTGTTAACGAGTATGAGATTTTCTGTTAACTAGTCCGAGATTCTATGCCTTTCTACCACTTTGATATCGGCGATTTGTGAGTGAGGATCAGAGAGACTTTGTTGATCATAAGATGGAATTTCAGCAACACCAGCCGGTATCGGGATGTACAAGCCTTTGTCGACAAAATCCGTAACGAATGACAATAAGCCAAACTCAAAGTATCGTGGTATTTTTGTTTATAAATACTGATGTGATAACTGCTGAAGTGTCACGAATGCAAAGTCGCGTACTGCGAGATCTGACGGCATACTGCATACACAAACGGCAAAATGGAAAACCTTATTGCGTTTTCAGATAAAACAGTTTCTGGCATGGGTTATAGATCTTACTGTAAAAGATATCGCTACGATCGAGTAAGTTATATGTTCATATATTGAATTATAGGTTGCAAGTTCGCTGGGCAAGCGTTTATTTGTCGCCTGAAGCTTGTACATCCAGACACCGGCTGGTGTCGCTGAAATTACAACTTTTGATGAACAACGTCTCTCTGACCCTCTCCCACAAACCGCCAAAATCAAAAGAGGGAGAAAGGCAGAAAATCTCGGACTATCTGTTAAACTGACATACCGACTCTGAATAAAGCTGATTTGATTTGATAGAGCGTACTTATTCAAGACACGATGATTTCATGTATATCTTCAGGTTTATTTCACGTTAAGCCAGCATTCTCTTCCTTCTCTACCTATCTATCAGTGACAATCAGATATATTTCACGTTAAGCCAGCATTCTCTCCCTTCTCTACCTATCTATCAGTGACAATCAGATATATTTCACGTTAAGCCAGCATTCTCTTCCTTCTCTACCTATCTATCAGTGACAATCAGATATATTTCACGTTAAGCCAGCATTCTCTTCCTTCTCTACCTATCTATCAGTGACAATCAGATATATTTCACGTTAAGCCAGCATTCTCTCCCTTCTCTACCTATCTATCAATGACAATCAGATATATTTCACGTTAAGCCAGCATTCTCTTCCTTCTCTACCTATCTATCAATGACAATCAGATATATTTCACGTTAAGCCAGCATTCTCTTCCTTCTCTACCTATCTATCAGTGACAATCAGATATATTTCACGTTAAGATATACAGTATCAGAAATCTTCTCCAGGTTGCTTCATATCCATGTATGTGGTGTCGCCCTATATTTAGTGAAGGAAAGTGGACTATTCTTAGAAACCACTGACCTTGACCTTCCAACTTATCCTAATCAGGATTCAAACCTTGATTTGACTGACTCCTATGATAGTGGCTGGTGTGAGTTTTAACATCCTGATATCAAGTTGATCACACAGTTGACCACCTGGTTGACCACACACTTGACTATCCAGTTGACTACCCGGTTGACCACCACAGTTGACCACCCCAATTGACCACCCGGTTGACCACACTGTTGACCAGGTTGACCATACACAGTTGAACACTCGATTGACCACACAGTTGACCACAGTTGATCACCCGGTTGACCACACAGTTGAACACTCGATTGACCACACAGTTGACCACTCAGTTGACCACAGTTGATCACCCGGTTGACCTCAGTTGACAACCCGGTTGACCACACAGTTGACCACCCGGTTGACCACCCAGTTGACCACACAGTTGACCACCCCGTGTACGTTGAGATGAGCAGTATTATCATGATTTAAAGCGACCCCTAACGGTATATAGCAGAGTAACAATGGGACAGTTCTTTTACCCCAGAGTTTATTGAAGGCAGTAGTTACCGGTGTACAGAGTAAAATCAGTGGTATATTCTGAACCGACTCTGCTCTCCCCATCCTCCCCTGTTTCTATTGTCAGAAATATATTAAAGTACTTCATATTGAAAATGTATCATATGATCACACACAATTTCTTCAAACTAATATTTTCAACTGAGCTTCCCCTTTCCTATCTTCCTTTTATCTTTCTCCCCCCCCCCTTTTTTTCTCATATTCATGACCTGTTCTCTTATTCAGGATCTGTGATTTGTTCACAGATGTTATAGGTCTGCAGGATATATCAATATACTTGGATATATTTATGAGATGTCAGTAAAATGACACTGTAACGGTATATAGAATATTCCGTTCAATCAGAGACCTCTCTGGTTCAATCGTTAACGAATTTGGTAGACGTCCGAGTCTGTTTTAAATTGATTTAAAATATCATTTAATGAAATATATTCTTGATTATATAAATGGTAGCAGAGAGAGAGAGAGAGAGAGAGAGAGAGAGAGAGAGAGAGAGAGAGAGAGAGTAACAGATGTCAAGTATCCATGATTGAATATTGAGAGTATAGTCAATAATACAATATAGTTTATGTCCGTAATAAAATGTTGATTATATGAATTTAACAGCGGAGGGAAGAACGATGAGAGATATAAGAAGCATGCTAGCTGTCGCCGTCTGTGTGGCACTGGTTGGACTCACTAATTCCCGAGGTAGGTTTTATGTACATGATGCAGTGATGCATCCTTAAGAAATTTTATAGAGGGGACTGTGTATAAATCCATGTCAAAACTGCCGCTTTACTTATATATACAGGAAAACCTGTACTAACGGACACTCGAATTTAGCGGACACTCCCTTGTAATGGACGGATTTTAATAGAACTGATTTTTTTTCTTCATAAAGTCTTGAAAATATTTCTCTATATAACGGACACTGTCTACTACGGACAACGGACACTTCTTACATACCAAATGCTAATAAATCACTTCAAAAAAGACCTGGTTTTAACGGACAGTGCACGTTTATTTTACAAACATAAGCCGGTGATAATCCAATTAAGGTTTTCTGTACCATATACACAAGCGATAACGTCAAATCGATAAACCGATAATTAGCCAATTAAATTTTACCTGTACATCTATACAGATAGATAATGATTGTTAACTGATATACATCGATAGATACATGTATATGTCCACTGTAGTATCAAAGGGTGTTTATACCCCAAGGCTGTTGAGAGAAGAAAACTGAGTTGATTCTGAATATAATAATGGTTTATTCGGGAATGCCTACATTCCTTG
>CM068592.1:4907793-4947793 GCA_035048485.1 Pteria penguin
TCTAAAATCGATAGATTTTAGAGGACTGGTGTTTGTTTTGAAATTTGATTTCAGAGTTGTTTTTTTTTTCTTCTCAGAAATACTCTTGACTCTTTCAGAAGTTGCAGATTGCAGTCGGAGTTATACATTGTCTCAGAGCACGTTAGAACTCGTCAGTCCGGGCAACTTCTCCGGATATCCCATGTAAGTCCTAAAACATGCTAAAACCGATTTGTTTCCCTTGTGTGATTTGCATCAGACCGTCTGCATAAGTCAGTAAACAGAATGCATCCGGGCGATCTAAAAGGGTGCTTTCAGAAGTATAGAGGTTAGCTCCTTTCCGAAATCAAGTTTTTTGACACCTATTTTGTGTTCAATTTGGAAATAGAATTTTGGGGAAAATAAGCCTTTAGTAAGAAACATATAAATTCTTTATATGCGAAGATTCTCATGTGAACGATATAGGCCATTTGATCCTCCAGGTATACATTTTTTATGATCATTATTTTTATTTGTTTGATTTGTTTTGTTTGTTTGTTTGTTTGTTTGTTTTTTGGGGGGTGTTTTTGTTTTTGTTATTAGTGTTTGGTTTTTTATTTTTATTTATTTTCTTATTTATTTATTTGTTTGTTTTTATTTTTGTTTCCTTTTTGGGGTTTTTTATTGGGGGGGGGGTGTTTGTTTGTTTGTTTGTTTTTGTTTTTGTTTTTGTTTTTGTTTTTGTTTTTTTTGTTTTTTTGTTTTTTAGTTTGTTGTTGTTTTTCTTTTGGTTTTTTTTTTTTTTTGATTTTTAGGTTTGCTTTTGTTTTGCTATTAATTAATTTTCTTATTTATTCATTTTTTTTAAATATCATTGTGCTTTTTGCAAATCCCGTCGGGGGTTTGCATATTACGTTGTTACCTAATCTAGAAATGCGCATGTGCGACATGATTATGCTGCATGCTGAGAAAACATAGCCTCCAAAAAGTAGTTGCTTTACTTTACGAGGTCAGGCAGTATAAGTTTTTATTGTCCATGCCATCGATTATTTCTAATGGGCTTAAAAGGAGAAGGAATGAAGAAGAATACCCCTGCTTTCAAAGGCAATGCTCATTACTAAATCAATGTTACAGTTGAGCGTTCCAAACGAATAGTATTTACCATACTTTCAAACGCAGAGAGGAGTATATGAGGATAGAGCTTTTAATAGGATAGACATTATGATTGGGGGGGGGGGGAGATTTCTTAAAGGAATGCATATAAATGATAAATAAATCTTACATGCAATGTATTTTAGAAATAAAAAATACTTTAAAATACTTATTTTTGAATAAATTAGTGGTTGCCACATAAACACGTATAGATATGAAGGATATTCATATTTTGGAAATCAACATTCGTGTAACCGTTCCCACGGCAGCAGTGGTAAAATCCAACTTACTTATGCAAACTTCCCCAGCGCACAAGAGGCCTCGACGGGGATTTGTGTTCTTTAGGTATTGGAAGTTGGTGGAGCAAGTACTGCGTAGTTTGTATGATTTCTTCCATGTCTAACTGTACTTAGGGTGTTCGAAATGTCGAAACGGTGACATCCCGACGAAAATGGTAAGCTTTCCCAAGCCAAGTCTAAATATAAAGAAACATTAGAAAGGAGGTATTAACTATTATTTAGACAACCTAGCTATGATTGACTGATTGATTTTTGTTTAACGTCACACCACGAATATTTCACTGACGTATATAGTGACGGCATCTGCCTATAATGCGGGGCATGCAAATTTTAACCTTTGCAACGGACCCACCCGAAGCAATGAGGGATCTTTAACATGCCATGCATACCACGACACGGGGCCTCGGTTTTTACTGTCTCGTTCGACAGACGGGACATCGGCGGGGCCAGAGCGGGACTCGAACCCTGGCCTCCCGATCAGGAGTCCAGCGCGATACCACTAGGCCAAGCCGGCTTAAACAACAACTTAGCTAACATCATACAAAGGGGTCTTCATTTTAAATTGACCCACAAATACCATTTTCCTCGCAATTAAAAATGCTACAGGGTTTGCACTCTAAGCTTGTGTTTTATTAATAAAACTGTTTCACTTATTGTTTCACTTACATCAAGACGCTTATTTCTGATTCCTTGTACAGAGTTTTAGCCTCCTACATTTCAATATCACTATCCCAATTAGTGAACGATATTTTTCAGTGACACGGAAGACAGTACATGGCAAACAACTGTTGACGCACGCCCGGAACACCTCGGTTCTCAAGCATTTACGAACTAACTATGAAGTCTCTATTAGAATTGGAGTTCTGGTAGAGTGAGTTATTTTCAGTCTTTGCTCGATGCAATATGGACTGCTATATTTACAACTGGAGGTAATGTAACTCAGTGGATAGGGTGCTTGACTCTTGTCCGAGACGTCCTCGGTTCAAGTCTCACCAGATGCTCGCCGATGTTCAGTCTCAGTGGATAGGGTGCGTGACTCTTGACCGAGACGTCCTCGGTTCAAGTCCCACCAAATGCTCGCCGATGTTCAGTCTCAGTGGATAGGGTGCTTGACTCTTGTCCGAGACGTCCTCGGTTCAAGTCCCAGCAGATGTTCGCCGATGTTCAGTCTCAGTGGATAGGGTACTTGACTCTTGTCCGAGACGTCCTCGATTCAAGTCCCAGCAGATGTTCGCCGATGTTCAGTCTCAGTGGATAGAATACTTGACTCTTGTCCGAGACGTCCTCGATTCAAGTCCCAGCAGATGTTCGCCGATGTTCAGTCTCAGTGGATAGAATACTTGACTCTTGTCCGAGACGTCCTCGGTTGAAGTCCCACCAAATGCTCGCCGATGTTCAGTCTTAGTTGATAGGGAGCGTGACTCTTGTCCGAGACTGAGGCCTAGTGTCACGATAGACGTGACACATAAAACCATAGGCGGATCTAGAAATTTTTGAAAGGGGGGGGGGTTGGATTACAGTCTCCCATGACTGATGTTTTGCACTATTTGCTCTGGAAATTGGGGGGACGTTGCAGTCCTAGAAATTGTCAAAAATAACCCTTTTTTGGTCAATTGTTTCGACCAAAAGGAGGGGGGGGGATGCAGGGGTTCCGCCAATATAAAAAAGATTTCTTAAGAGTCATTCTCTGTAAGCATCAAAGCATATGGGAATAGATGGGAAATGACACATCTTAGATTCTAATGAAACTTTTAATATATAAAGTATATTTACCATCTTCAAAAAATTTGCCATGTTTAATTAATTCTGATGCCTCGTTACCATGGTAACAAGATTGGGTCAATCAAAGCCTTGTATAGACCATGCAAATTTAATAAAAAAAAACATATATTTAATTAGTTATTATTTATCTATCAAAATAGTAAATTGTAAAATAACATCTATTTAAGAAAGATATTATCTTATATAACATTTAAGTTATATTGTATTTGATGAAAATTTTTATAATAGTGATTAAAAAATGATCTCAAATATGCAAAAAATAGTAATTTTCAATTTTTGTTAAAATACGCATTTTTGACATGGCATAGAAAAATTATGCAACAATAGAATTTAAAATTTCATAATAATTCTTAAAGTTTGACTATCATTCTACAAAATAAAAAAATTTGTTACTATGGCAGAATTTCAAATTCTTTTAACTACTTACTAATTTAGTTTTATTTTGCTATTCATACCAATTTATTTAAAATATAAACATATAAATAGCTTTTTTTACATTACATATATTTTATTTTGTGTTCTTAATATTAGAAAATAGAATTTTCGGTGAATGGTTACCATAGTAACCAAAATAAAATCCAAAGAAACATGAAAAAATGAAGGAAAAAAACTGTGTTTATTTTATTTTTTACAAATTGATTAGTTGTTTTGATTTAATAACAATTTATAAAAAAAAAGTATATCATAAAAAATATTCAAACCAATAAGGCACTATTTATTTGATAAAATAACAAAATATATGCAAGAATTGACCTTTTGACCTTGACGTTTTACCTTCTTTTTCATAAGAATAGTGGCAAGGATAAGGTTCTAAAATTTCATTTGTTTATTCATCATGACAAAGCTTTTAAAAAGATTTTGACCTTGTGACCTTGACCTATGGGTTTGACCTACTTAAAGTAAAATATGATAGACATTATTCTTTAAATGGAAAAAGATAAACTTTATCGTTCACGTTTTGACAAAATGACACTATAAACATTGAAATTCAATATGAAAATGTAATTGATGAATTGCCTCTCCATCTCAAAATGACTTTTCTTATCATTACATCTGTTGTGCCCCCTGTTCATCTACATATGTGTCCATGTTATTAGTCAGTTGTGCCTCCTGTTAATCTACATGTGTGTCCATGAGATCTATGACTGGAGGCTGACCATTTAATTGACCAAGACATGACTGTGCACTGCGTGTTTTATATTGAGCACAGTAATACCCGAAATGAAATACTGAAAAAGTCTTACCCGCATTACGATTTTGTTTGTTGAATGATAAAAAATGCAGATTTGGCTCAAGTGAGCTATTGTCATAGTTAGTCCAGCTTCCGTCCGTCCGGCCTTCACCTGCCATAAACTTTTCACATTTTCGACTTCTTCTGCAGAACTGCTGAACAGAATTTGATGCAACTTGGTATGCACAAAGTACTCAAGGTCTCTTACAAGTGTTGTTATTTTTCGTCGGGATCCATTGACAGGTGGCGCCACCATGAACAAAAGTAGGTCACAGAGGGTACCCTCCTTTGACAAACTTCTTCTTCAGACCGGGGGCATACAGAGACAAACCAAACACATAAGAATGATTAAGACAAATGTGTGAAGAAGTGTTATTATTTTTGGTTCCATTCCGAAATCAAATTTATGATGTTTTTCAGACATTTTTTTTTTTTGGACTCAGTAATTTCAATGCAGAGAAGTGTAATGTTTTTCAGTTAATTGATAATGATGAGTTCTTATGGACTATTTTGATCATAATTATGGTAAGGAATATTATTGTGAAAGAATTTTGTCAATATCTCAATTTCTGGATTTTTTATGAATTTTTTAAGACTTCCAAAAAAAGGAGAGGGGATTGGCCATTTTTCACATTCTCAACTTTTTCTGCAAAACCATTTGAAGGATTTTAATAAATCTTGTTAGAAATAAATCACTTATAACCCCCTTCAAATTTTGTCATTTTCGTCAAGACCTCTTTACAGGTGGCGCCACTACAGTCAAAAGTAGGTCACAAAAAAGTACCCTCCTTTGACAATCTTCTTCTTCATACTAGCTGGCTGTATACAGAGACAAACAGAATGCATAGAAATGATCTAGAGGGATGAGCGAAGAAGTCTTTTCATTATGGTTCCCTTCCAAATTCAAATTTTAGAATTTTTTTGACATTTTTTTTTTTGGACTTAGTGATTTCAATGCAGAAAAGTGTCATATTTCCTAGTTAATTGATAATGATGATTTCTTATGGACCATTTTGATCATAATTATGGTAAGGAATGTTATTTTGAAAGAATTTTGTCAATATCTCAATTTTTGGATTTTTTATGAATTTTTAAGACTTCCAAATGAGGGTGTATAGAGACAATTCTTTACATTTTTAACTTCTTCTGTTATACCACATGAAAGATTTTAATGAAACAAGGTATACATGAAGTACTGTTGGTCCTCTATCAATTTTTACATTTCATCCAAATTGGTCAACAGATGGTGCCACCATGTCTAAACAAGAGGCCCAAGTGGGCCTATATCACTCACCTAAACATCTAGATCAATCGAAGCGCAAAATTTGTGCATAATATGTTGAGGAACAAGCATGAAATTTTTCATTGAATTCTACCCAGTAGTTTCAGAGAAGTTGAATATATCAAAAAGTTTACGGACAGACGACAGACAATCTGGTATGACATTCGGCTCAGGTGAGCTCAAAATCAAAGTCCCATAACTCTGTAACTACAAATCGGATGAACCTGAAAATCGAAAGGCAGCTTCCTCTCCACATTCTTGATCTATTGATTTCAGTATATTTCAAGTGAATTAAATCAAAACATAATCAAAGAAAAACTTTCATTCTTTAAAGACATACATACAAAGCTATTGACGTGAAAATTTCTTGAGGAGAAAATCACCCGCTATCGTGTCTTGTGACATGAAAAATGATACAGTATCTTGAACCCGGGTATTTTTTCTCCCAAAAATGAAAAAAATGATAAGGGGAGGAGGTGTTTTTAATTTATTATGAAAGAACATGATGATTTCATATTTCAAACAATTATTTTAAATGTTACATATTGAAAATATATCAGTATCTGTATGGTTTGCACTTCTCTGGAAGAAAAAGTCAATGCAAACTGCAATGATACAGTAATCTTTCCCCTTTTGCATAGAATAAAATTTATAAAAATTGGCCTGTGGTGGCACCACCTTTTGACGCATCTCAACTTCACACAGTTCTGAAGATAAAGAAGAAAATGTGAATACCCCCCCCCCTTTTTTTTTTTAATTAAGAAAAAATAAAATAAGATAAAAATCTAGAAATTGAGATATTGAAAAAAAAATTTCTCACTATAAAAGTTCTTTTCATACACATAATTTTTAAAAAATTGCCCCCAGCGGGGTTTGAACCCACGACCTTAAAATTCCTTTAAACCTTTCATTACCAGTAATATTACAGTCTTACAATCTTTATAAAACATCTCAAAATTAAGATCTTGACAAAAAACTTTTACTGTGGCATTCTTTGCCCTTAATATGATGAAATGAAACCAAATTACAACATCAAATTATAATATGAGGAGCAATAATCAGTAAAGTCACTTGTTTTTGCATTGAAAACACTAAGTCCAAAAAGTGAACGAAAAAACGTCAAAAATTTGATTTCGGAATGGAACCAAAAACAACAACACTTTTTCACATATGCCTCTAGATCATTCCTATGCATTCAGTTTGTCTCTGTATGCCTCCAATCTGAAAAAGAAGTTTGTCAAAGGAGGGTACCCTCTGTGACCTACTTTTGCCTGTGGTGGCGCCATCTGTTGATTGATCCGGACAAAAAACAACAATCCTTGTAAGAGACCATGAGTACTTGCATCCTACCCAGTTTCATCACATTCCATCAGGGAGTTCTGTAGAATAAGTTGAAAATGTGAAAAACTGTCTCCCCCTCCCCCTTTTTTCTTGGAAGTCTTCAAAAATTCATAAAAAATCCAAAACTTGAGATATTGACAAAATTCTTTTACAATAATATTCCTTACCATAATTATGATCAAAATAGTCCATAAGAACTCATCATTTTCAATTAACTGAAAAACATTACACTTTTCTGCATTGAAATTACTAAGTCAAAAAAATGTCAAAAAAACGTCAAAAATTTGATTTCGGAATGGAACCAAAAATAACAACACTTCTTTACACATCTGTCTAAATCATTCCTGTGCATTCGGTTTGTCGCTGTATGCCCCCGGTCTGAAGAAGAAGTTTGTCAAAGGAGGGTACCCTCTGTGACCTTTTTCTGCTCATGGTGGCGCCACCTGTCAATGGATCCAAACGAAAAATAACAACACTTGTAGGGGACCTTAAGTACTTCATGCAAACTAAGTTTCATCAAATCGTGTTCAGCGGTTCTGAAGAAGAAGTCGAAAAAGTGAAAAGTTTACGACAGACAACGGACTAACTATAACAATAGCTCACTTGAGCCTTTGGCTCAGGTGAGCTAAAATGGATCTCACAATGGTACATATACCACTTGGTAATTAAAATATGAAGAGTAGCGGTTCAATTCAAATTAGGCCATTTTAAGTTGGATCTGGACAATATTTGAAACGATTGATGTTCATGACCCAGACTTCAAATCAGTCAACAGAAGGCCCCACCTAAAGAAAATGATAAACTTGTTGCCCTGAAACACATCTTGTAGAGACAGAGCAAATGCTGAATATCTTGAAAATCACCTGAATGGATGTGCAAAAACTGTTGTTGTTTTGTATTCTAGCTGGTCTGAAATTAACATATTTCCAACATTTGTGTTAACTTAGTCACAGTAATGCAAAAATAAATAAATCATACACTATGTCCAGTGTAGGTTCGAAAAATATCAGACATTTACAAAATCTGCCGGAGATTGCCAGTAATGCGGCACTTTTCGTAAACTCTGTACATGTAAATACTTTACATTTATATAAATTCAAAAATAGAGAAAAGTTTAAATCATTAAAAAAATTATATTTTCACTTGAGTGAACAAATTAAAATATGAGTTATTTGTGATAAAACACTTACGAGTTCCTACAGGTATGATCAAGCCATTATATTGATGAACTTTCAGAATTTCAGACATTCGCAACCCTCTGTTTTTGTTTTTACCTTTTTGGATGGCGCAAATAAAACATTTTCCTTGACATCTGGATGTCCACTCAATACTGAGGGTATTAGGGAAATTGGTCGTCGAGATCTTCTTGTGTTTTTATTTAGAAATAGTTAAAATGATGACTACATATATTTAAAACATGGGAGGAGTCTATAATTGGCAACAATCCATATTCTGTAAGGATAATGTTTAATTTAAATCCAAATCAAATGGTTGATAGATGCTAGATTTGATATATTTTCTGTACAAATATCAGATGAACATTTGAAATTACACACCTGTGACACCTTGGACATAGTGTCCATTAATATATATAAATCATAATCGCTTAATTATCGAAATTCACTTTAGAAATAGAAGAGAATATAAATTCTACTCTTCTGCTTTTTTTTTTTTTTGCTTTCACTTTCACTTTCTACTAAGGGGGGTAACTCTTCAAATATTTAATCAATTTAGACTAATCTTATAAATCAATATCTTTGCCGGATGAAAAAACACCTCACTAAAATTTAGAAATATCAAAGAATATTGTCTGTTGATTAATATTTCAAAAAATCTAAAAATTCTACCGTTGCATTAGGGAGTAAATTTAACTCAAATCCTAGCTGTAAATCTGCTATTTCGACCTTATTAAACCCAATAAACATTAAGTATACAATATATTTTTGATTTTTTTATATTTCTTATATTTGTTTGTGTCGCTGCTTTCATAATTTTAAAGGATTATTTGAATATTGGAAAGAGATACCTTTTATTTTTGATAAATTTAATATTTTACTCAATTTCCCGTATTTCTCATACTTATGCATGGTTTCCATAGCAACAAGCCCAAAAAACCCCATATATTTTCTTTCGTTTGAGAAATAAATAATAAGAACATCATAAAATATAGATATCATCTAGTTTTATTACAAGTAGTTTCTGTGTCATTTTGATGCTTACAGAGAATGTCTCTTAAGTACTTCCGGTAGGTATGGATTTCTTTACAGGACATCAAACAGATGTCGTCAAGTTGAAAATTAGTGAAATAATCATCGTGTAACTGAAAACGGGAAAAATTACCCAAAGGGTATAGGAAAATGAATAAAACAAAGGGCAGTAACTCTTACACTTTTACGGTATAGAAAATAATCAATAATAAAAAGAAGTGTGGCAAGTTACAGATTTAGTTTCACATTTGCCATTTATCGGCGGAATTAGACCGAATAGTACAGAATTATTGTCATTGGTGGCACCCCCCTTTCATACCCTTTTCAAAAATTTGTAGATCTGCCTTTGTCAAGTCGTTGGTTGACATCTGTATGAGCTGTGGGGAGCAAGTGAACGCATTGCTCCATCTATGCAAAGTATTTAAAAATCCTTACGCAGTGCAACCCATGGTAACTGAAAGTAGCGAGTGTCTTTCAATGCTTTCAGTTCTTCGATTTTCCCTTCAAATATGCAAAAAAAAAAGTACAAAAAATTATGACTATATATCATATATACATGGCTTTTTTTCTAGAAATTTAGACTGCACGTGGATATACCGGGCGGCTTCCCCTACAGACGTCTTGTTGTGGAAAGTGTTTGACGTAGCCGTGGATTGTGGTGACGGCATCAATATCTATGACGGTATGCAGTTTTATCTCACATCTGACAAGTTAGGTGGGGAATCATGAAAAGTGACTGGCTAATTACGGTCACGTGAAGAGTTGGAGGTATCCTTATACCAGGGTTCTTCTTCATACAAAAAATCTTTGTTCAAATGTTATACTAGTATGGTGTTGTCGTGTACGCTATCAAAATAGGGCATCGATGAGATGAAGTCGTTACCTAGTGACATAGTGACGGGGTACGGGGTGATACCACGTCACTAGGTTTTATATCTGGTATTATTAGTGATCTAGTGAAGCTGTCGAGTAAATCCTCCAGACAATTCCATTTTTGTTGTTTAAAATGCAGTCACATGATCGAACGTATCAGTATTCTATGTCTGGGAGTAGTGTGGGAGAAAATAACCATCCTTTCCCCCACACAACTGCGTAAAATTTCACGTTTTTATGTTCCCGTTTTCTTTTCTTTTCTTTTCTTTTTTTTTGGGGGGGGGGGGGGGGGTTAGTTTGTTTGATTTTTTAAATCTACCAAATTCAATGAATCAGTATAAGAACTTCCATACATTGCATCCATCAAACGAGGCGAATTTGCTTAATGTGTCTACTTTATTGAATAATACTAGAAAAAAGAGCGTTGTAAGCGCGGGAAACATTTGAAATCACATGGTGACCAGTTTGGCCGGGATGTGACTCAATCTCGGTCTGTATTCTAAATCTGCCTGGAGTCTTGAGGTGTGTACCGGTAACTTTATCATGCAGGAATTAGGTAATCATGACCCATGTCTTCTGGTGCAGTGAAATCCAGCACAATTCATTGTGTTACAGTCTGGCTATGCTGTGTTTGGCAGTTTCCTTTGAGGAAATTCCCCTACGTACAATGCATTTAAAATGAATTTCGCAAATCCTGTTTAGATGTATCAAAAGAATTATGTTGCATGCCTCTCTGTGTATTGACCTTGAAAAAAGTAGAAATAAATTATCACATGAATTTGAAAGTGCCTTCTGAGTTAAAGTGAAGATGACAGAATCATAAGTATGGCTGTGACCGAATTCACCAGCATTCGATTACAGCGTCAAATGTTTTGGTTCACCTCAGGTCCCATTAAAATTACAATATTTAAGTCGAATGTCCGATGACGGGATGTTCGGAAAGAAAGTTTGTCACAGTTCTGTAAATGTGATGAAATACCTTTGTATTCTTTTCCTCCTGTGAATTGTGCACGGATGTTCGAGATGGTAAATCGAATTCTAAGATCGTAAATCGTATAATTAAGAAAGCGAAGATGGAGTCTGGAATGAGAATCGAGGCTAATTTAGCAGCCTATTAACATCGGGAACATCTTTTAGAATCATCTTACTTTATTTATATGCATGAGTTAGAGACGGTAGTACAAATCAGAGGAAAAATATGAATTTTATGTCCCCCACTCCGGCTTGATTTTTAGATTTTTCATTTCTAAAATTTGTTTTAGAAAAATACAAAGTATCAATTAATTATTGTCACGTTATTTAGAAATAATTCCTATTCAATAGTACTGAAAAGTATATTGTCATACAAATAAGCTATACATTCATATCACACCTCTTCGTTTAGACAGAGAATCGACGAATTTATTCATTTAAAATATTACATGTATTTATTATTCATTAGATGTGATATATTCTATAGGCTTCTTTTAATGAACATTTATTTTTTCTAAAGGTAACAGCACCAGTGCCAATCCTCTGCAGTCAAACGTTTGTACTGCCGGAAGTCAGTTCTCATTGCCCCTGCAGACCACTTCCGGTCAATTTTTAGCGATCCAATTTAGAACAAACGGTGAATCACTAGCTATTGAGAAAGGCTTCTTCACTAGTGTGATAACAGCCAGGGATCAGTGTAAGTTAATGTAACAGCCAGGGATCAGTGTAAGTTAATGTAACAGCCAGGGATCAGTGTAAGTTAATGTAACAGCCAGGGATCAGTGTAAGTTAATATAACAGCCAGGGATCATTATAAGTTAATGTAACAGCCAGGGAT
The DNA here is from genome assembly GCA_035048485.1 of Pteria penguin. Classification (NCBI taxonomy): domain Eukaryota; kingdom Metazoa; phylum Mollusca; class Bivalvia; order Pterioida; family Pteriidae; genus Pteria; species Pteria penguin. The sequence goes on from CM068592.1 coordinate 4,919,729, forward strand.
CAGTGTAAGTTAATGTAACAGCCAGGGATCAGTGTAAGTTAATGTAACAGCCAGGGATCAGTGTAAGTTAATGTAACAGCCAGGGATCAGTGTAAGTTAATGTAACAGCCAGGGATCAGTGTAAGGTAATGTAACAGCCAGGGATCAGTGTAAGTTACTGTAACAGCCAGGGATCAGTGTAAGTTAATGTAACAGCCAGGGATCAGTGTAAGTTAATGTAACAGCCAGGGATCAGTGTAAGTTAATGTAACAGCCAGGGATCAGTGTAAGTTACTGTAACAGCCAGGGATCAGTGTAAGTTACTGTAACAGCCAGGGATCAGTGTAAGTTAATGTAACAGCCAGGGATCAGTGTAAGTTACTGTAACAGCCAGGGATCAGTGTAAGTTAATGTAACAGCCAGGGATCAGTGTAAGTTAATGTAACAGCCAGGGATCAGTGTAGGTTATTGTAACAGCCAGGGATCAGTGTAAGTTACTGTAACAGCCAGGGACCAGTGTAAGTTAATGTAACATCCAAGGATCAGTGTAAGTTAATGTAACAGCCAGGGATCAGTGTAGGTTATTGTAACAGCCAGGGATCAGTGTAAGTTAATGTAACAGCCAGGGATCAGTGTAAGTTACTGTAACAGCCAGGGATCAGTGTAAGTTAATGTAACAGCCAGGGATCAGTGTAAGGTAATGTAACAGCCAGGGATCAGTGTAAGTTAATGTAACAGCCAAGGATCAGTGTAAGTTAATGTAACATCCAAGGATCAGTGTAAGGTAATGTAACAGCAGGGATCAGTGTAAGTTAATGTAACAGCCAGGGATCAGTGTAAGTTAATGTAACAGCCAGGGATCAGTGTAAGTTAATGTGACAGCCAGAGATCAGTGTAAGGTAATGTAACAGCCAGGGATCAGTGTAAGTTAATGTAACAGCCAGGGATCAGTGTGAGTTAATGTAACAGCCAGGGATCAGCCAGGGATCAGTGTAAGTTAATGTAACAGCCAGGGATCAGTGTAAGTTAATGTAACAGCAAAATAATAACTGCCATAAATAACATACATCATAGAAAAATATATATATTAAAATGAAAAAAAAAAGGAAAGGAAAAGAAAAAGAAGTTATAATTGAATAAATTTATAATCGCAATTATCCAATCACTACAAAATGTATAGTAAATTTTAATAAGATCTATGAGGGAGCATGTCAGTGTCATATTAACAGACCACAGCCACACATATATACACATGTACACACATACACACACATGTACACACACATACATGTACATACATACAAACACGCACGCACACACGCGCGTGAAACAAACCACAAAACCGGTATCAGCCGTATGTACAGATTAGATAGGTATACGGAGATGTTTGCTTTATACACTTCAGAGTATCACAGTGTAAGGCCGACTCCACGATGATAGATCAGCTGAGATTTACTCATCAATGCCTTAGTTATATCTAGGATCACAAGCGTAAATATAGTGCTACAATCTGGGAATCGAAACCTGATAATGCTATAAACCAGCCACTTGACCACTATGCCAAGTCTGTCACCGATCACATATGCTGTAAACCAGCCACTTAACAACTATGCCAAGTCTGTCCCCGATCACGTATGCCGTAACCAGCCACTTAATCACTATGCCAATTCTACCCCGATCACGTATGCCGTAAACCAATCACCTAATCACTATGCCAAGTCTGTCCTCGATCTCGTATGCTGTAAACCAGCCACCTAACCACTATGCCAAGTCTGTCCCGATAATAAATGCTATAAACCAGCCACTTGACCACTATGCCAAGTCTGCCCCCGATCACGTATACTGTTAACCAGCCACTTAAAAACTATGCCAAGTCTGCCCCGATCACGTATGCTGTAAACCAGTCACTTAACCACAATGTCAAATTTGTACCCGATAACGTATGCTGTAAACCAACCACTTAACCACTATATCAAGTCTGTCCCGATCAAATATGCTGTAAACCAGCCACTTAACCACTATGCCAAGTCTGCCCTTATTGTGTATGCCGTAAGCCAACCACTTTACCAGGTCTGTCCCCGATAGGGAATGCTGTAAACCATACCGGTATTGTTTTTTTACCTGTGTGTCTGTCTGTATGTCGTCAAATTTAACCTTCCCCTTAACTTTTGAACCATTAGAGATAAAGACTTCAAACTTGGCACGCATGTATCACTAATAAAGCTTTTTAAGAGTATACCGAGGTCATTGATTCCGTGACCTTGACCGTGACGTTTAACCTACAATACAAAATGTTATAATTCATGTTTTACAGCTCTGTGTCCTGTTTCTGGGTCGAAGGTCAATCTTACTGCTACGTCAGAACAACAGATCATTACGTCACCTAATTTCCCAAATACGTATTCCACGTATGTAATATTTTTTTATAAAATTGTAAATATAAACAAGCTGAAGATCATGTAAATATAAACAAGCTGGAGATCATGTAAATATAAACAAGCTGAAGATCATGTAAATATAAACAAGCTGAAGATCATGTAAATATAAACAAGCTGAAGATCATGTAAATATAAACAAGCTGAAGATCAAGTAAATATAAACAAGCTGAAGATCATGTAAATATAAACAAGCTGAAGATCATGTAAATATAAACAAGCTGAAGATCATGTAAATATAAACAAGCTGGAGATCATGTAAATATAAACAAGCTGCAGATCATGTAAATATAAACAAGCTGCAGATCATGTAAATATAAACAAGCTGAAGATCATGTAAATATAAACAAGCTGAAGATCATGTAAATATAAACAAGCTGGAGATCATGTAAATATAAACAAGCTGGAGATCATGTAAATATAAACAAGCTGAAGATCATGTAAATATAAACAACCTGAAGATCATGTAAATATAAACAAGCTGAAGATCATGTAAATATAAACAAGCTGAAGATCATGTAAATATAAACAAGCTGAAGATCATGTAAATATAAACAAGCTGAAGATCATGTAAATATAAACAAGCTGGAGATCATGTAAATATAAACAAGCTGAAGATCATGTAAATATAAACAAGCTGAAGATCATGTAAATATAAACAAGCTGGAGATCATGTAAATATAAACAAGCTGAAGATCATGTAAATATAAACAAGCTGGAGATCATGTAAATATAAACAAGCTGAAGATCATGTAAATATAAACAAGCTGAAGATCATGTAAATATAAACAAGCTGAAGATCATGTAAATATAAACAAGCTGAAGATCATGTAAATATAAACAAGCTGAAGATCATGTAAATATAAACAAGCTGAAGATCATGTAAATATAAACAAGCTGGAGATCATGTAAATATAAACAAGCTGAAGATCATGTAAATATAAACAAGCTGAAGATCATGTAAATATAAACAAGCTGAAGATCATGTAAATATAAACAAGCTGAAGATCATGTAAATATCAACAAGCTGAAGATCATGTAAATATAAACAAGCTGAAGATCATGTAAATATCAACAAGCTGCAGATCATGTAAATATAAACAAGCTGGAGATCATGTAAATATAAACAAGCTGAAGATCATGTAAATATAAACAAGCTGAAGATCATGTAAATATAAACAAGCTGAAGATCATGTAAATATAAACAAGCTGAAGATCATGTAAATATAAGCAAGCTGAAGATCATGTAAAGATAAACAAGCTGAAGATCATGTAAATATAAACAAGCTGGAGATCATGTAAATATAAACCAGCTGGAGATCATGTAAATATAAACAAGCTGAAGATCATGTAAACAAGCTGGAGATCATGTAAATATAAACAAGCTGAAGATCATGTAAATATAAACAAGCTGAAGATCATGTAAATATAAACAAGCTGAAGATCATGTAAATATAAACAAGCTGAAGATCATGTAAATATAAACAAGCTGGAGATCATGTAAATATAAACAAGCTGAAGATCATGTAAATATAAACAAGCTGAAGATCATGTAAATATAAACAAGCTGAAGATCATGTAAATATAAACAAGCTGAAGATCATGTAAATATAAACAAGCTGAAGATCATGTAAATATAAACAAGCTGAAGATCATGTAAATATAAACAAGCTGAAGATCATGTAAATATAAACAAGCTGAAGATCATGTAAATATAAACAAGCTGAAGATCATGTAAATATAAACAAGCTGAAGATCATGTAAATATAAACAAGCTGAAGATCATGTAAATATAAACAAGCTGAAGATCATGTAAATATAAACAAGCTGAAGATCATGTAAATATAAACAAGCTGGAGATCATGTAAATATAAACAAGCTGAAGATCATGTAAATATAAACAAGCTGAAGATCATGTAAATATAAACAAGCTGGAGATCATGTAAATATAAACAAGCTGAAGATCATGTAAATATAAACAAGCTGAAGATCATGTAAATATAAACAAGCTGGAGATCATGTAAATATAAACAAGCTGAAGATCATGTAAATATAAACAAGCTGGAGATCATGTAAATATAAACAAGCTGAAGATCATGTAATATCTAGACTGGTCGTCAGCATTCTTGATTTAATCAGAATTTATGGCGTTCTGTTGTTAGAGAAATCGATGAAAAGAACGCAATTTATGTATAGTTTAATGTAATGTGTGATTGAAATCCATGTCAAACTTGTAATAGGTGGGAATCTTATCGGCTTCTCTGCCACAACCTGAGCACCTTACCGACTTCCCTGCCACAACCTGAACACATTACCGACTTTACTGTCACAACCTAAACACCTTACCGACTTCCCTACCACAACCTGAGCACCTTACCGACTTCCCTGCTACAACCTGAGCACCTTACCGACTTTACTGTCACAACCTGACACCTTACCGACTTTACTGTCACAACCTGAGCACCTTACCGACTTTACTGCCACAACCTGAGCACCTTACCGACTTCCCTGCCACAACCTGAGCACCTTACCGACTTTACCGCCACAACCTGACACCTTACCGACTTTACTGCCACAACCTGAGCACCTTACCGACTTTACCGCCACAACCTAAACACCTTACCGACTTCCCTGTCACAACCTGAGCACCTTACCGACTTTACTGCCACAACCTGACACCTTACCGACTTTACTGCCACAACCTGAGCACCTTACCGACTTTACTGTCACAATCTAAACACCTTACCGACTTCCCTGTCACAACCTGAGCACCTTACCGACTTTACTGCCACAACCTGACACCTTACCGACTTCCCTGTCACAACCAGAGCACCTTACCGACTTTACTGTCACAACCTGATTACCTTCAGATTACAACCTTGCCAATTTCTCTACGCATAATCCGACATAATCCATAGTAAAATTTTGCAGTAAGTTTATGAACAAACTTTAAAGTTGCACTAGCTGTCATTTTCTGTATTAAAAACAAAAGCTGTAACTTTTAATCCTGGACTCTCTCCTGAAGTTAAGCCTTTATACGAAATTACAATGTTATATAAGTTCGGTTAGTAGTGGAAAAATCATTAAAATGTAATTAAATAATTACGACCTACCTGCGCAAAGTCGGTAATTTTTTCTTCAACTGACATGCTCAGTGTAGCAATGACCTACATGTAGCCAACTAACGCGAGATTAGGAAACTTTCACTAATAACAACAACACTGGTGACGTAGACAAAGCTATCGGAGATGGGGCGTCCTCGATTAAAGACAGAATTCGATAACATCAGGGATGAAAAAAGTCTGTGACGAAACATTTTTAGAACAAGAACAACATAGAATTCGCACTAGAGCGATGGGAACGGGGAGAGTTGTCAATTTACACAAAATACTTCGCTCGAGTCTTTAATGTTTACATTTTTCAATACCACGTCAGCACGAGGCCTTGACATTCCATTGTATTGATTACTTGCGTGTTTGTATTATGAAAGCGGTCCGATATTTACTGTCATTAGGTAAGGTAATCTCTTAAAATTAACTGTTGGTAATAATGTGTAAAGTGGACGACATAAAAGAAACGTAAATGCATTTTGTAAAATTCTTTAAAAGAAATTGTTTTAAGAGTCCCTTTTTGGGGCCCCTCGATCAAATCATGTGGGACTACTAATGTGACATAAAGCTTTACAATGTTCGTTGTATATAACCAAATTACTATTGACAGTATTACTAATGATATTTTTTTCTTTTTTCTTCTGTGCATTTAATATGCACCTATATATATCTTTGAGTTTACAAAGCTAGATAAAACATATTTTTACGAAGATATACTCAGCGACACACTTTAGTACATTGATTTTATCACGTGATTTTCTGACCCGATCTACATACGTGTCAAATGTTGTGTAAATGGTGAATGTAACGGACATTTCCCAATTTTTCCGGTTTATAAAAACGTGTCAATGTCGTCAAAAGAGTTGACTTTCGATGTAGTATAACTTTGTTTTGTAGTTTGATTGTATGTAATTTCAGATAATTAAATGAAACATAACATTCTTGTTATACCAATTTTGACAGCTAATGCAACTTTAAATATATTAGGTAATTTTCATTTATTACAGAATGTTTATGTTTCAACTCGATATATGTGTCACATTTTTATAAATCAATAATCTTTTGTTTGCGCTGTTCTTCAGGAATTACCGGTGTGAGTGGATGATTACTGCCTCGGATCCCGGTAAAACCGTCAAGGTCAAATTCCTGTTCATTGACATTGACACAGATAGTACAGGCAGATGTTTTGACAGCGTTTCATTCTACGAAAGTTTGTTGACTGATTATTTATGTTTTGTTATATATCTTTTAAACGTCTCTATAGTATAGGTAAACGTCTCTATAGTATAGGTAAAAGATTTTACCTGTGGCTGTTAACTGTACAGTTTGCTAGCATAAGGATGTTTATTTCCATGAAATCCGGAAGGGGGGGGGGGGTGTTTTGTTTGTTTGTTTTCAATTTCTGTGTCCGTTTCCCAGTTTTCTGCTATATATTTATTTTAATTCACATTTTTATTTTTAAATATATTTTACTTTGATCACATGGACACATGCATTTCATTTCTACGTCATAATTAGTTTTCTTTTTTTTTTTAATCTATTTTAAAATGTTAATTTCCTTTTATTCCGCTTTTAAATACCATTTCTAATATTTTATTATCATTGTTGTTATCATTGTTTTATTGAATTTTATCTTCATTTCTTTATCTATTTATCTATTTGTTTATTTATTATCTATTTATCTGTTTTGTATTTTATTTACCTATTTCTTTCTACTATGCCTTGCTACTATGATTTCGTGGATATTGTTTTACTTTTAATTCTTAAGGTATACCCACTTCTAAATTAGGAATGTATCACTTTAATGCATTTTATTGGATTTACAGGCGGAAATAAGATAAAAGAAGTTTGTGGGAATGAAATATTCTCGCCAGCTAAGAGCACGGAAGTCGAAAGTACCGGAAGTCAAATTCAAATCGTATTCTCTACGGATGATTTACAGAATGAGAGAGGATTTAAATTGTCTTTTCAACAAGTTGGTAAGAGTTTTCATCAGATTAGAAACAGCAGGTTAATTGTAAAATGTGAAAGTTTGCAGATTCAGTTCTTACTTGTGTTATTTGATAACTTTTGATTTTTCTGATCAAAATCAAAAGTTATCAAATGACACTTGTTTAACGTCACTCCAAAACACTGGTGCTACGGGTGTGAATTTGGTCCCTATATTTATTCCTGGGAACGGTCAATTGTGATGACATGAAGAAATCAGTGATAGCAGGAATATAGAGTACAGATTGGAATGGTCAGTTGTCATGACATGAAGTAATCATTGAGAGCAGGAATAGAGAGTACAGATGGGAATGGTCAGTTGTCATAAAATGAAGTAATCAGTGAGAGCAGGAATAGAGAGTACAGATGGGAATGGTCAGTTGTCATGACATGAAGTAATCATTGAGAGCAGGAATAGAGAGTACAGATGGGAATGGTCAGCTGTCATGACATCAAGGAATCAGTGAGAGCAGGAATAGAGAGGTCAGTTGTCATGACATGAAGTAATCAGTGAGAGCAGGAATAGAGGGTACAGATGGGAATGGTCAGTTGTCATGACATGAAGTAATCAGTGAGAGCAGGAATAGAGAGTACAGATTGGAATGGTCAGTTGTCATGACATGAAGTAATCATTGAGAGCAGGAATAGAGAGTACAGATGGGAATGGTCAGTTGTCATGACATGAAGTAATCAATGAGAGCAGGAATAGAGAGTACATATGGGAATGGTCAGTTGTCATGACATGAAGTAATCAGTGAGAGCAGGAATATAGAGTACAGATGGGAATGGTCAGTTGTCATGACATGGAGTAATCAGTGAGAGCAGGAATATAGAGTACAGATGGGAATGGTCAGCTGTCATGACATTAAGTTATCACTGATAGCATGAATAGAGAGTACAGATAGGAATGGTCAGTTGTCATGACATGAAGTAATCAGTGAGAGCAGGAATAGAGAGTACAGATGAGAATGGTCAGTTGTCATGACATGAAGTAATCAGTGAGAGCAGGAATATAGAGTAGAGATGGGCATGGTCAGTTGTCATGACATGAAGTAATCAGTGAGAGCAGGAATAGAGAGTACAGATGGGAATGGTCAGCTGTCATGACATGAAGTAATCACTGATAGCATGAATAGAGAGTACAGACGGGAATGGTCAGTTGTCATGACATGAAGTAATCAGTGAGAGCAGGAATAGAGAGTACAGGTGAGAACGGTCATTTGTCTTGACATGAAGTAATCAGTGAGAGCAGGAATAGAGAGTACAGATGGGAATGGTCAGTTGTCATTATATGAAGTAATCAGTGAGAGCAGGAATATAGAGTACAGATGGGAATGGTCAGTTGTCATGACATGAAGTAATCAGTGAGAGCAGGAATAGAGAGTACAGACGGGAACGGTCATTTGTCTTGACATGAAGTAATCAGTGAGAGCAGGAATAGAGAGTAGAGATGAGCATGGTCAGTTGTCATGACACGATATAATCAGTGAGAACAGGGATAAAGAGTACAGATGGGAATGGTCAGTTGTCATGACATGAAGTAATCAGTGAGAGCAGGAATAGAGAGTAGAGATGGGAATGGTCAGCTGTCATGACATGAAGTAATCACTGATAGCATGAATACAGAGTACAGACGGGAATGGTCAGTTGTCATGACATGGAGTAATCGGTGAGAGCAGGAATAGAGAGTACAGATGGGAATGGTCAGTTGTCATGATATGAAGTAATCAGTGAGAGCAGGAATAGAGAGTAGAGATGGGCATGGTCAGTTGTCATGACATGAAATAATCAGTGAGAACAGGGATAAAGAGTACAGATAGGAATGGTCAGTTGTCATGACATGAAGTAATCAGTGAGAGCAGGAATAGAGAGTAGAGATGGGAATGGTCAGCTGTCATGACATGAAGTAATCACTGATAGCATGAATAGAGAGTACAGACGGGAATGGTCAGTTGTCATGATATGAAGTAATCAGTGAGAGCAGGAATATAGAGTACAGATGGGAATGGTCAGTTGTCATGACATGAAGTAATCAGTGAGAGCAGGAATAGAGAGTACAGGTGGGAACGGTCATTTGTCTTGACATGAAGTAATCAGTGAGAGCAGGAATAGAGAGTAGAGATGGGAATGGTCAGTTGTCATGACATGAAATAATCAGTGAGAACAGGGATAAAGAGTACAGATGGGAATGGTCAGTTGTCATGACATGAAGTAATCAGTGAGAGCAGGAATAGAGAGTACAGATGGGAATGGTCAGTTGTCATGACATGAAGTAATCAGTGAGAGCAGGAATATAGAGTACGGATGGGAATTGTCAGCTGTCATGACATTAAGTAATCACTGATAGCATGAATAGAGAGTACAGATGGGAATGGTCAGTTGTCATGACATGAAGTAATCAGTGAGAGCAGGAATAGAGAGTACAGACGGGAATGGTCAGTTGTCATGACATGAAGTAATCAGTGAGAGCAGGAATATAGAGTACAGATGGGAATGGTCAGTTGTCATGACATGGAGTAATCAATGAGAGCAGGAATAGAGAGTACAGGTGGGAATGGTCAGTTGTCATGACATGAAGTAATCAATGAGAGCAGGAATATAGAGTACAGATGGGAATGGTCAGTTGTCATGACATGAAGTAATCAGTGAGAGCAGGAATATAGAGTACAGATGGGAATGGTCAGTTGTCATGACATGAAGTAATCAGTGAGAGCAGGAATATAGAGTACAGATGGGAATGGTCAGTTGTCATGACATGAAGTAATCAGTGAGAGCAGGAATAGAGAGTACAGATGAGAATGGTCAGTTGTCATGACATGAAGTAATCAGTGAGAGCAGGAATATAGAGTAGAGATGGGAATGGTCAGTTGTCATGACATGGACTAATCAGTGAGAGCAGGAATATAGAGTACAGATGGGAATGGTCAGTTGTCATGACATGAAGTAATCAGTGAGAGCAGGAATAGAGAGTACAGATGGGAATGGTCAGCTGTCATGACATGAAGTAATCACTGATAGCATGAATAGAGAGTACAGACGGGAATGGTCAGTTGTCATGACATGAAGTAATCAGTGAGAGCATGAATAGAGAGTACAGGTGGGAACGGTCATTTGTCTTGACATGAAGTAATCAGTGAGAGCAGGAATAGAGAGTACAGATGGGAATGGTCAGTTGTCATTATATGAAGTAATCAGTGAGAGCAGGAATATAGAGTACAGATGGGAATGGTCAGTTGTCATGACATGAAGTAATCAGTGAGAGCAGGAATAGAGAGTACAGGTGGGAACGGTCATTTGTCTTGACATGAAGTAATCAGTGAGAGCAGGAATAGAGAGTAGAGATGGGCATGGTCAGTTGTCATGACATGAAATAATCAGTGAGAACAGGGATAAAGAGGACAGATGGGAATGGTCAGTTGTCATGACATGAAGTAATCAGTGAGAGCAGGAATATAGAGTACAGATGGGAATGGTCAGCTGTCATGACATTAAGTAATCACTGATAGCATGAATAGAGAGTACAGATGGGAATGGTCAGTTGTCATGACATGGAGTAATCAGTGAGAGCAGGAATAGAGAGTACAGACGGGAATGGTCAGTTGTCATGACATGAAGTAATCAGTGAGAGCAGGAATAGAGAGTAGAGATGGGAATGGTCAGTTGTCATGACATGGAGTAATCAGTGAGAGCAGGAATATAGAGTACAGATGGGAATGGTCAGTTGTCATGACATGAAGTAATCAGTGAGAGCAGGAATAGAGAGTACAGATGGGAATGGTCAGCTGTCATGACATGAAGTAATCACTGATAGCATGAATAGAGAGTACAGACGGGAATGGTCAGTTGTCATGACATGAAGTAATCAGTGAGAGCAGGAATAGAGAGTACAGGTGGGAACGGTCATTTGTCTTGACATGAAGTAATCAGTGAGAGCAGGAATAGAGAGTACAGATGGGAATGGTCAGTTGTCATTATATGAAGTAATCAGTGAGAGCAGGAATATAGAGTACAGATGGGAATGGTCAGTTGTCATGACATGAAGTAATCAGTGAGAGCAGGAATAGAGAGTACAGGTGGGAACGGTCATTTGTCTTGACATGAAGTAATCAGTGAGAGCAGGAATATAGAGTAGAGATGGGCATGGTCAGTTGTCATGACATGATATAATCAGTGAGAACAGGGATAAAGAGTACAGGTGGGAATGGTCAGTTGTCATGACATGAAGTAATCAGTGAGAGCAGGAATAGAGAGTAGAGATGGGAATGGTCAGCTGTCATGACATGAAGTAATCACTGATAGCATGAATAGAGAGTACAGACGGGAATGGTCAGTTGTCATGACATGGAGTAATCGGTGAGAGCAGGAATAGAGAGTACAGATGGGAATGGTCAGTTGTCATGATATGAAGTAATCAGTGAGAGCAGGAATAGAGAGTAGAGATGGGCATGGTCAGTTGCCATGACATGAAATAATCAGTGAGAACAAGGATAAAGATTACAGATAGGAATGGTCAGTTGTCATGACATGAAGTAATCAGTGAGAGCAGGAATAGAGAGTAGAGATGGGAATGGTCAGCTGTCATGACATGAAGTAATCACTGATAGCATGAATAGAGAGTACAGACGGGAATGGTCAGTTGTCATGATATGAAGTAATCAGTGAGAGCAGGAATATAGAGTACAGATGGGAATGGTCAGTTGTCATGACATGAAGTAATCAGTGAGAGCAGGAATAGAGAGTACAGGTGGGAGCGGTCATTTGTCTTGACATGAAGTAATCAGTGAGAGCAGGAATAGAGAGTAGAGATGGGAATGGTCAGTTGTCATGACATGAAATAATCAGTGACAACAGGGATAAAGAGTACAGATGGGAATGGTCAGTTGTCATGACATGAAGTAATCAGTGAGAGCAGGAATATAGAGTACAGATGGGAATGGTCAGCTGTCATGACATTAAGTAATCACTGATAGCATGAATAGAGAGTACAGATGGGAATGGTCAGTTGTCATGACATGAAGTAATCAGTGAGAGCAGGAATAGAGAGTACAGACGGGAATGGTCAGTTGTCATGACATGAAGTAATCAGTGAGAGCAGGAATATAGAGTACAGATGGGAATGGTCAGTTGTCATGACATGGAGTAATCAATGAGAGCAGGAATATAGAGTACAGATGGGAATGGTCAGTTGTCATGACATGAAGTAATCAGTGAGAGCAGGAATATAGAGTACAGATGGGAATGGTCAGTTGTCATGACATGAAGTAATCAGTGAGAGCAGGAATATAGAGTACAGATGGGAATGGTCAGTTGTCATGACATGAAGTAATCAGTGAGAGCAGGAATATAGAGTACAGATGGGAATGGTCAGTTGTCATGACATGAAGTAATCAATGAGAGCAGGAATAGAGAGTACAGATGGGAATGGTCAGTTGTCATGACATGAAGTAATCAGTGAGAGCAGGAATATAGAGTACAGATGGGAATGGTCAGCTGTCATGACATGAAGTAATCACTGATAGCATGAATAGAGAGTACAGACGGGAATGGTCAGTTGTCATGACATGAAGTAATCAGTGAGAGCAACATTAGAGAGTAGAGATGGGAATGGTCAGATGTCATGACATGAAATAATCAGTGAGAGCAGGAATAGAAGAAGGATGCATTGGAGTGCAACAGGGATGTGATGGGATGTGACTATATATCAAGCAGGGATGCACACGTTTCTCTGTATTGTGAACATGATCACGTTTTATGAACTGAGTAAGAATTTATATGAGTGAACGAGAATAGGTCGGTATCTTAAACAATTCTCCTTTTTAGCTCACCGAAGTCGAAAACTCAAGTGAGCTATTGTAATTAATCCACGTCCGGCTTCCATCTGTCCGTCCGTCCATCGCTATTCATACCCTCGAATTCTTTTGCAGAAATGATGGAAAGGGGGGGGGGGTCATTAATCTTGATAGGAATGAAGTACTCAAGGTCACCTGCATGTATTGTTACTTTGACCTGTCTCCTCGGGGTGTTGATTCAGGCGGGGTGACATTGACTCCAGAGAGTACCCCATCATTGTGTAGTAATGAACTAACTGTATTGAAATATCTATCTTGAATGGAATGGAATACACAAATGCATTTTCGGATGTTATTGCAGAATTTTGAGATTTGATTAAGAAAGTGAGAAAATACAAAACAGTATTTCAAAGCTTTGAAGGATTTTTATCACAGAATGAATAGAAAAATTGTGATCAAACTTTGCATTATGAACTACTTACTGTCTCTATCAAGTACCTGTACTGTCGCTCTTTTCGCTGGATTTGCCTACGGGTTCATGGTGTAGTAAAGAAAGTCTAGGGAAGTACCATTTTCCTGAAGAAAAATTTAAGATAGGTTTCTTGGTTTGAAACACTAAATGAATGAAACAGTTTTAGAATGATACCGGTTCTCTCTCTCTCTCTCTCTCTCTCTCTCTCTCTCTCTCTCTCTCTCTCTCTCTCTCTCTCTCCTGAATCATCAGAGCAGATATGTTCAAGGTGATCAGATGAGCGATATAGACCAATAGTGGCCTCTTGTTTTATTATAGAATCATTAACAACAATCAAACCGAAAAAAACCACAACCACAGAGAGAACAACCACTTCAGAATCAACAACAACAACACCGACAACGACCACCGTTACTACAAGACGGACTACAACACTACCACCCACGACACGGCCAACTCTACCACCCACGACACGGCCAACTCTGCCACCTACGACACCGCCAACTCTACCACCCACGGCACCGCCAACTCTACCACCTACGACACCGCCAACTCTACCACCCACGGCACCGCCAACTCTACCACCTACGACTACTACAGTACCTGGTAAGATTTCTGTATATAACTGCACGACATGGATATTGTGTCCACTGCATCGAGATGTCATACTGTATAATGGGTTCATTCACAAACGCTGAGATGACCCAACAAGTGATTTTGCATGGAGTATGCCCTCGGAATTTATCTTCAGTTTCTACTTAAAATTATCTTTTCCTATTTTTTTTTTTTCTTTTTTTTTATCATTTTATTATGATTCTTGCCTAAAGTGAGAAAATTAGAATATTTCATCAAAGTATGCTTATCTATGTATCCTTATCTATGTATGCTTATCTATGTATACTTATCTATGTATACTTATCTATGTATGCTTATCTATGTATGGTTATCTATGTATCCTTATCTATGTATACTTATCTATGTATGCTTATCTATGTATGCTTATCTATGTATGCTTATCCAGCGAATTCATATGTTTTTATTTATATATTTACAATAATATAAGACCCAAGTCATGCCTAGCCGCAAACTTGTAGTGGCCCTATATGAATGATACGACCACAATTCTTTAAACTTGCAATTTTGATAAACGGAACGGTCGGCACGATTATACGCATTTTGTCATCAAATGGAGCAAATATCAAACACATATAAACATTAAGCAAACGATCAAAAATAATAACATACCGCCGATCTGTCGTCTGAAGGCCCCACACACTTTTTTGCCCAACCTGTGTCAAATTTGCCGGTTTGTTTACCTATAGTCTTAATCATCCACATGTTTGATTCTGCTACCGAGATGTAGTTACGCAAACATAGGGATTTAAAATTGTTATTGATAAATTTAAAATCGACGACCCTGTGTTAGACTCATGTCCCCCTGCAGCGTGCTTGACTAGTGTTCCCCGGGCAGCGTGTCCCCAGTTAGCGTGCTTGACTCATGTCCCCGGCAACGTGTTTGACTTAGCCCCTTGACAGCTTGTTTGACTCGTGTCCCCGGCAGTGTGCATGACTCATGTCTTCGACCGCCTGCTTGACTCGTGTCCCCCGGCAGCGTTTTCACCTCGTGTTCCGTGACAGCATGCTTGACTCCTGTCCCCTTACAGCGCGATTGACTCATGATGCCCCCGGCAGTGTACTTGACTCGTGCCCCCGGAATCGTGCTTGATTCGTGCCCAGGCAGCGTGTTTAACACCCTTTTGTAGCGTGCTTGACTCGTGGTCACCTGCTGAGTGCTTGACTCGTGTCCCTTTGCGGCGTGCTTGACTCGTATCCCCCTGCGGCGTGCTTGACTCTTGTCCTCCTGCTGCATGCTTGACTTGTGGCCACATGGTCATGAGTTTGAGTCGCACTAGCGACTTGTCATCGCCCTGTCCTCCGGATGAGACGGAGACAATCGTAGTGCCGTGTCACTGTACACATGTCACATAACGTATCAATGTAGCAATTATTTTCCATAGGGCCACATGTTAATGAAGGAAGAAGTTTCTATATAAAAGAGGATCATTTGAAGCTTCCTTTACATTTCAATAAACAGAGAGGTCCTTCACGAAAGTAAAGATACCAAAATCACTATACCTCACCGTGGCTTTCATTTTCAAATTTGCTTTCTTTGAACTTACCCTCAGTCCGCAGAAAATGTGCTTGCTGAAAATACCTTGACCCTTGATATTAAAAATACTGACCCATTACATAAATTTTAATATTGTCACCTGTCAACAGATAGACCATAAATAGCATTTCAATCAAAAAGAAGAACCTGGCATTTATATCCACTCAGAAGCCTGGGATTTTTCATCCTGAGCAGGACTTAGGGTAGCCAAAACGCTTACATGACTCCAGTCAGGGTCAATTGGTACATTGATACCATAAATGATCCCCACTGCCTCTGATGGATCCCCACTGCCTCTGATGGATCCCCACTGCCTCTGATGGATCCCCACTGCCTCTGATGGATTCCCACTGCCTCTGATGGATCCCCACTGCCTCTGATGGATTCCCAATGCCTCTGATGGATCCCCACTGCCTCTGATGGATTCCCAATGCCTCTGATGGATCCCCACTGCCTCTGATGGATTCCCACTGCCACTGATGGATCCCCACTGCCTCTGATTGATTCCCACTGCCTCTGATGGATCCCCACTGCCTCTGATAAACCCGTGCATAGATTGTAAGTCTAAATCCCTGTGCAATGCATCAGGTAGGCGCCGTCACCATATAGGTGAAATAATCATGGCATGTCCTAAAATTAGAATAGAAAATAAATATGGCTTGAAGGATTTATTGAAACTTATTAATCATGTTGTCATTGTTTGTATATATATATATATATATATATATATATATATATATATATATATATATATATTATATATATATATATATACATGCGCGGATACAGAGGGGGGTTAGGGGGGTCGGGAACACCCCCCCCCCCTGGAATCCGAAAATTTTACCGAAAAAAGGTTATATTTGGTCATTTTTGGGGTTGGACCTCCATAGAATAAGAGAAAAAAATTAACTTTTTTTGTTGGACCCCCTATGACAAAAAATTCTGGATACGCGCATGATATATATATATATGTATATATATATATATATATATATATATATATATATATATATATATATATATATATATATATATATATATATATATATATATATATATATATATATTCAAAAAATAAGAACATTGTCTTCAAAGCTTAACATATTTTATTCCATTACTACACGTGTTTCGGCATTATGAGCCTCTTCAGGTAATGATGCATGATAATACAACAAGCAAGTATATATACACATATTCTTAGATAATAATGATAACAGTAGAATATCAGATAAAGTATATAGTAAGTATTTTAACAAAAGTATCTGATATAATCTCACATTCCACTACGTGGGATGATGCTATGTTTTGTTAAGGGAAGGTTTATATTTGTTGATGAATTCTTGCTCTTTGATCGTAATGATTGAATAGTTGTCTGTTTGGTATATAGGCATAACCTTAAATTTGCCAATACTACAGTAGTGAAGGTATTTGCTCACAAATAACACTCGGTTTTGTGAGTGTTTTATATTGCTTTTATGTAAACCTACTCTGTGATTTAAACATTGTGTTGACCCAATATATTCTTCTTTACATTTGTCACATGATATGACATATATTACATTTTTAGAATTACAAGTTAGTTTTCGTTTTACTAGGAATTGAACGTTACGATTTTTTTACGATTTCCTTCCATAATTATATCACAAACCTTACATTTTTTATTTTTGCATTTTGTTACACCTACATTTTCCGATTCCTCGGTATTAAAATTTGATTTGGCAGATGTAATTAATTGTTTCAGATTTTTTTGCTGTCTCTTGTTTTTGATAATTTGTATCTTATTTAGAATTTTGTTCATCATTTCGTCTGTTCTTAAATATTCCAAATGTTTAAATGCTTTTCTAAAGATTTCTAGATTTCGTTTATTGTATGTTGAAACAAATGCTAGTGAATTTTCAGAGTATTTCATTTTAGTTTGTCGTAGAATAGATATCGGTATGGCTTCGGCCATCTCGAATCCCTTACTTATTAATGTTATTGGATATCCGCGATGTATTAGAGAACTGCGTAATTCTTTTAATCTAGATTTTCTTAATTCAGACGGTTTAATAATTATGCATATACGTCTTGCAAGAGTATATGGTATTTATTTTGTACAAGATTTAGGATGATGACACTTAAAGTGTAAATATTGTTGCGTATCGGTTGGTTTGCGATAAATATGTGATAATTTTATAACCATCTTTTTCAATCATTATATCTAAAAGGGTAATTCTTTAACGTTTGTTTTCATTGTGAATTTTATACAAGGATGAAAGTCTTGTAATATATGATGTAAATCTTCTATTTTACCCCATGATTGGTTCCAAAATATCATACAATCATCAAGATGCCGCCTCCACAATGTTTCAAATGATATACATAAAATTATTATTATAGAATTTAAACTGGAACTCCAATTTTTGTCGGTACGTTGTTCTAGTATTCGTTCCTTCATGTATTCTGACTTTTTGTAGATCTGTGCCATATTTCCCTTGGAAATAATCTAAAAGCAGGGTGTACGAGGACCGTGAAGACTATACGTGGATGGCCGGCAACGGAATGCTGGGTTCTTCTCGATGATTATTATTGGATATGGTACAGTAAGTTGGTCGTAATACTTTACTTATGAAGCCGATGAAACTAGGTGCAGTGCTGGATAGGTGACAGAGGAGCCCCGAGATCGACTCCCCCAGGCGGGTCGTCGGTATTCTGCCTTCCGGACGAGGCGGTTCCGGACGAGATTGTTCTGGACGAGGCGGTTCCGGACGAGATTGTTCTGGACGAGGTTGCTCCGGACGAGATTGTTCCGGACGAGATTTTTTTCCGGACGAGGCGGTTCCGGACGAGGTTGTTCTACCCGAGGTACACAATACACTTGGCACGTCAGAAATCCGTGACTTGGCACGTCAGAGATCCGTGACTTGGCACGTCAGAGATCCGTCACGGCTTCTGACGGGTCATTTATGAAAATCTAGATTCCTGTGCCATGAATGATGTTGGGGGCGCCACCATCATATTAGTGTATGAGTGAAATGATAATGGTGTGACGTAATGGTGTGACGTAAAGGGAAAATTTATCATGTTATGTATATCATCAATAATTGTGAATTTTCCTTTACACAGCTTCGTCTGACTAGATCTTTGATTTATATTAATTATCCTATGGCCTTGACCTTTAAATTAGTTTTTTAAATGTATCTTGTTATTGATAAAGATCATCAAATATTTAAAAAGCAGATATTGCCACAATACCTTATGACTTTGATCATATCCTTTCCAGCCATTATCCCCGGGGAGCTCTGACGTCTTCTGACAACTTTTGTTTAAGCAAACCGTTATGTGCAGTATTTATATGCCTTGGATGTTCTCGCAAAGTGTAATTATTGTACTGAATTTATTTATTTATTTATTTATTTATTTATTTATTTATTTATTTATTTATTTTATTTATTTATTTATTATTATTTGGGAAGGGGGGGGTTCTTTTCAATGAAAAGGTTGATAAAATATAGTTATATCACATTATATTATATCCTATTTCTTTTGAAATGTTTCAGAAACGTGGTATTTTAAATGTCACAGACCTGGATGCGCTGAATGTCCACTGTATAATAACATCGACGAGAATAGGTTAATCCAGTTCTTCTTCAGGTAATACATTCAGCTTGATTTATATTGTTGAAATTTGAAAGAAGCCAAGTACACGTTATGTTTTCCTGTACAAGCAAGGGTAACGAGCACTCTTCCTCGAGTAACAGTTGACACTTTGTTTTTTTTTTCTCTATATGTGTAAGCGCTTGGCGAAGCTCAGGCGGTGATCATATCCTTGATTTATGATAGAGTGGTCATGGGGTCGACTCCAACGTGTTTGTCTCGTGGCATAGTGATCATGGGATCGACCCCCACGTGTTTGTCTCATAGCAGAATGGTCAAGGGATCGACTCCCACGTCTCTGTCTCGTGGCAGAATGGTCAAGAGATCGACTCCCACGTGTTTGTCTTATGGCAGAATGGTCGAGGGATCGATTCCGACGTGTTTGTCTCATAACAGAATGATAAAGGGATCGACTCCCAAGTGTTTGTCTCTTGGCAGAATGGTCAAGAGATCGATTCCCACATGTTTCTCTCGTTGCAGAATGGTCAACGGATCGACTCCAACGTTTTTGTCTCGTGGCAGAATGGTCATGAGATCGACTGCCACGTGTTTGTGTCGTGGCAGAAAGGTCATGGGATCGACTCCTATTTGTTTGTCTCGTGGCAGAATGGTCAAGGGATCGACTCCCACGTCTTTGCCTCGTGGCCGAATGGTCAAGAGATCGATTCCTATGTCTTTGTCCCGTGACAGAAACGTCAAGGGATCGATTCCCACGTGTTTGTGTCGTGGCAGAATGGTCAAGGGATCGACTCCCACGTCTTTGTCCCGTGGCATAATGGTCATAGGATCGATTCCCACGTGTTTGTCTCGTGGCAGAATGGTCAAGGGATCGACTCCCATATCTCTGTCTCGTGACAGAATGGTCAAGGGACCGACTCCCACGTGTTTGTCTTGTGGCAGAATGGTCAAGCGATCGACTCCCATGTGTTTGTCTCGTGGCAGAATGGTCAAGGGATCGACTGCCACGTGTTTGCCTCGTGCAGAATGGTCAAGGGATCGACTCCCACGTGTTTGTCTCGTGGCAGAATGGTCAAGGGATCGACTCCCACGTGTTTGTCTTGTGGCAGAATGGTCATAGTATGGACTCCCACGTGTTTGTCTCGTGGCAGAATGGTCATGGTATGGACTCCCACGTGTTTGTCTCGTGGCAGAATGGTCATGGTATGGACTCCCACGTGTTTGTCCCGTGGCAGAATGGTCAAGGGATCGACTCCCACGTGTTTGTCTTGTGGCAGAATGGTCATAGGGTCGACTACCACGTGTTTGTCTCGTGGCATATTAGTTATGGGATCGACTCCCACGTGATTGTCTCGTGGCAGAATGGTCATGGTATCGACTCCCACGTGTTTGTCTCGTGGCAGAATGGTCCAGGGATTGACTACCACGTGTTTGTTTCTTGGCAGAATGGTCCAGGGATTGACTCCCATGTGTTTGCCTTGTGGCAGAGTGGCCATGGTATCAAGTCCCACGCGTTTGATCCGTGGTAGGGTGGTCACTGGTTCGACCCTCACGTCTTTGGCTTGTGACAAAGATGTCAAGGTTCTGTTCACCACCTGCGCCATCTTGCCGTCCTGTGTGTTCCCATGACACGAGGCACATAAAATGTCACTCATAGCGTTGGCTGGGACTCTTGCGTATATTAAACTAATTGTGAAATGCATCATGCAGAAAATGTCACCACATGCGTGAAATAATCTTGTCAAACACATTCTTTAAATATTCGTAAATATAGTAGCATAGAATACATTTCCAAATGTAAGCTGTTACCCACGTTACCCTGTTTTCTAAAATACTTGTCGGTATTCTATTTTTCCTGTATTCTGTCTTGTAAGTATTCTATCTTGTCGGTATTCTGTATTGTCGGTATTATATCTTGTCGGTATTCTGTCTTGTCGGTATTATATCTTGTCGGTATTCTGTCTTGTCGGTATTCTATCTTGTTAGTATTTTGTCTTGATAGTATTCTGTCTTGTCGGTATTCTGTTTTGTCGGTACCCTGCCTTGCCGGCATCCTGTCTTGTCGGTGTTCTGTGTTGTCGGTCTTAATATGTCCATATCCTGTCTTTGGGATAGGACTATGAAAACTGAGACTCGTGTCAAGTTAGATGTAGCATCTAGGAGATTCCCCCAGCTTTTTTTAAGGGCGGGGGTTGCAATTTTTCTGTTCCTTGCAGAAGTCACAGACCGTCAATCATATAAGTTTAAATAAGTGCTATAATTCTGGTGTGATGTAAAATAAAAAAACAAATGTGGTAAAGGTTGAGTATTTGTCATATTACGATGAATCTGACTTACAATACTGAATTAATATTGTTTTATTATACATGTACTGTTTTGTTATACATGTGTTGTTTTGTTATACTTGTATTGTTAATTCATAATACACAGTGAGATTGTCTTAGCTATATGATTATATATTTCCAGCTGGGGTCATTGGAGATTTCAGTGGAAGTTTTAGGAAACCATAGTAGAGTGCATACAGACAATACCATTCTGACTGTATATCATGTATCATACAGGCAATGCCATTCTGACTGTATATCATGTATCATACAGACAATACCATTCTGACCGTATATCATGTATTGTGTAAAATTAAACATAAATCATTCTCTTTTTTCCTAAAATCAGTGTTTGTAATGATTCAGTGACATAACAAATTTGATTTATATGATATCTTAGTATGATTTATATAACATCATAGTATGATTTATATGATATCTTAGTATGATTTATATGACATCATAGTATGATTTATATGATATCATAGTATGATTTATATGACATCATAGTATGATTTATATGATATCATAGTATGATTTATATGATATCATAGTATGATTTATATGATATCATAGTATGATTTATATGACATCATAGTATGATTTATATGATATCATAGTATGATTTATATGATATCATAGTATGATTTATATGATATCATAGTATGATTTATATGATATCTTAGTATAATTTATATGATATCATAGTATGATTTATATGAAATCATAGTATGATTTATATGATATCTTAGTATAATTTATATGACATCATAGTATGATTTATATGATATCTTAGTATGATTTATATAACATCATAGTATGATTTATATGATATCTTAGTATGATTTATATGATATCATAGTATGATTTATATGATATCATAGTATGATTTATATGATATCTTAGTATAATTTATATGATATCATAGTATGATTTATATGAAATCATAGTATGATTTATATGATATCATAGTATGATTTCAAGATATCACTCATATTTTTATATGTCACTATGATTTGATTTTATGATATCATAAGATACTCATTATTATACGATATTTCGAAATCGATTTTTCAATAACAGTAAATTAATATTATGATATAATATTCAATTAATCATATCATGTAATTAGTATTGTTTTAAGATATTACAGAATCCTTTTTATGATATCATTCGAATTTGTGATATCATAAAATGATTTAATAAGATTTGATTTTGTGATATCATTAATTGTGTTAGATATCATAAATCTTTTTCTGATATGGTGAAAAAGATTAATTGACATGTCAATAATTCCGTTCGTGATACCACATAATACTTGATAAGTAGTAAAATGGTGCTTCATAAATATAACCCTGTTCAATCTGATCAAAATAAGAACTTCTCTCTCGATGAGTCTACTTTGCTTATTTGGGAAACCTAAGATGCTTGGCTCGCAACCGAGAGCTCGCGGGATCGAGCCCAGCCGCATCCAAGTAGGTATTCTGTCTTTCAAATGAGTCATTTTAAACCGAGGTCCGTGTCAAGGTAGGCATGACGCACACAAAATTCCTCACTGCCTCAGATGGATCCGTTGTAAAGAAATACATTCTTGTACATTGTGTTAGGTAAATACCGTCACCATTTACGTGAAATTATAGTGTCGTGACGTAAAACAATAATCAAACAAATCTTATCACCATGCTAGAAAAAGATCTACGTTTTTTTCAATTTAATTCATTCCAATAATCAAATGACCACTCACAAAGTTCACAACAGTATGGGAACGGTATTATTACGTTTTTAAAAGATAGCTTCCACATTTATGTATCCTGAAAATTGCTAACAGAGAAGAAAACAAAGGTCTACCCTGAAACAATTTTGAACTTTCGTGATTTTGTAAATCGCCGTTCAATGTAATGAACACAGTACATTCAGGTTTTTTTTCCGGCGTAGAGTATCATGACGATAAAGAAAGAGTTGATTTTCATAAGAAAAGGATCCTGTTAATGTTATATATTGCGACAGACGGACAGACGTACGGACGCCGGAAAATGGGTGATCATAAAAGCTCACGTGATCTAAAAATGAGGTTAGAAAGGAAAAAGCTTTTGGGGTTTTTTTTTTCTGGTTTTTTTGGGGGGGTTTTTTTTTGTTTTATTTTTGGTTTTGTGTGTGTGTGTGTGTGTGTGTGTGTGTGTGTGGCTTATTTTTTTGTTTTTGTTTTTTTTTGTTTGTTTTTTTTTTTTTTTTTTTTTTTGTTTTGTTTGTTTGTTTTTTTTTTTTTTTTTGGTTTTTTTTTTGTTGTTTTAAATAAATATCTAAATTATATACATAGCAATTCATCAACTATACAAACATTAAGAAAGGGGGGAATCATAAAGGAGAAGTGGAGTGGGGACGGAAAGAATGGTGACGAATTAAGGAAGGTAAACGGAAATGGAAAATGGAGTGGATTCCTAGAAGACATTAAGAGATACAATACACAACACTCAATATAATGCACATATCTATAGCAACACTCAGTATAATGCACATATCTATAGCAACACTCAGTATAATGCACATATCTATAGCAACACTCAGTATAATGCACATATCTATAGCAACACTCCGTATAACGTACATATCTATAGCAACACTCAGTATAATGCACACATCTATAGCAACACTCAGTATAATGCACATATCTATAGCAACACTCAGTATAATGTACACATCTATAGCAACACTCAGTATAATGTACATATCTATAGCAACACTCAGTATAATGCACATATCTATAGCAACACTCAGTATAATGCACATATCTATAGCAACACTCAGTATAATGTACATATCTATAGCAACACTTAGTATAATGTACATATCTATAGCAACACTCAGTATAATGTACATATCTATAGCAACACTCAGTATAATGCACATATCTATAGCAACACTCAGTATAATGTACATATCTATAGCAACACTCAGTATAATGTACATATCTATAGCAACACTCAGTATAATGTACATATCTATAGCAACACTAGTATAATGTACATATCTATAGCAACACTCAGTATAATGTACATATCTATAGCAAAACTCAGTATAATGTACATATCTATAGCAACACTCAGTATAATGCACATATCTATAGCAACACTCAGTATAATGCACATATCTATAGCAACATTCATTTTAATTACATTTTTTTCAAAAGAATGTGATACATATCTAATAAATCATATGCGTAAATAATTAACAGAAACTCTTACTCTAGAAAGTCACACATTAATAATTAATAGAAACACTTACTCTAGAAAGTCACATAAACACATGAATTCAAACTGGATGATGATGTAGTAATTTGTCACAAAATGCCTTTGTGACAGTACTACCCTTTACATTCTACTCAGCAAATTCATAGCAGTAGAACAATACATTATCATTATTATTGAATATTATTGAATATTATTGAATATTATTGAATATTATTGAATATTATTGAATATTATTGAATATTATTAATCGTTTGATCCCTTGGTGTTTGTCATAGTGGTACATCATGGAACTGAAATATAATGCATCGATGTCATAAGTCATCTCGGTTACTATCTTTTTCACTTTTTCCTATCATTATCTTGATTTCGTCAGTGTAGAGAAGCAAGTGCTCAGTTGTCAAAAATACAATAAATAAGAGGTTATAAACTAGGTAATATGCACTATCGTCAAACAGTCCATTATTTTATCATTTGTGCCCAGGTGAGCGACATAGGCATTGCTTTTGATATTATCATTCCATAATTTTCATTCCTCACGACGAGGTTGAATGACCATCTGACAAAGGATGATATACTTAAAAAGTCATAGGACCCCCCCCCCCCACCCCCACCCCCTTACCCTTTCTTATCCTATGAAAGCTGGTATTAACTAATGTATGAATTGCCCACACATTTCTTTTCTTTATCTAATCTAGAATTTGAATTATGTAGTCATTATTTTTAAGCTATGTAGTCATCATTTTTTAAGCTATGTAGTCATTATTTTTAAACACTGTAAGATAGCAGTTGTCTACCTAATACCAAAATAAAAACGAATACAGTACACGTATTTACTTTGTATTATTTGTTTATCTATTTCTATTTTGTTATAATTTTAGAAAACGAAAAACGTAAAAGATTTAAGATAAACAAAGAATCAAAGTATTTGTAGTACGTATAGACTGGTTGGATTTGCCACTATTGGTCGTTCGCGTATTCTGGAAAGAGTTCATCACAGAATTGTATGTAGAATATCAGGCGTCCTGAGCGAGTTGTTCTGTATGGTAGAATATCAGGCGTCCTGAGCGAGTTGTTCTGTATGGTAGAATTTCAGGCGTCCTGAGCGAGTTGTTCTGTATGGTAGAATATCAGGCTTCCTGAGCGAGTTGATCTGTATGGTAGAATATCAGGCGTCCTGAGCGAGTTGTTCTGTATGGTAGAATATCAGGCGTCCTGAGCGAGTTGTTCTGTATGGTAGAATATCAGGCGTCCTGAGCGAGTTGTTCTGTATGGTAGAATATCAGGCGTCCTGAGCGAGTTGATCTGTATGGTAGAATATCAGGCGTCCTGAGCGAGTTGATCTGTATGGTAGAATATCAGGCGTCCTGAGCGAGTTGTTCTGTATGGTAGAATTTCATCAGTCCGTGTAGAAAACTTCCACCGGCAATCGGATGACAGATTCAACTACCGGTATACCATATCCTGAAGTAATGTCCATCAAAGACAAAAAAAAAAAAAAAAAAAAGAAAAGAAAATAATAATAATAATAAAAAAGAAACAAAAACTAAAACCGCAATGTTTCTTATGACACCCTATTATATCATATAATGATGATATGATGATCTTAGCAGCCGCTCTGAAATAGAATTTTGTCAAATGAGAGTATAGTGACCCATCCTGGATCTACTCTGTGACAGATCTGTTTGAAAACAACAGTGTCTGAAGGGAACCTAAAGTATTTAATCAAGTTTGATAAAAATTTCTCTAGCAGTTACGAATAATTCGAAAATATGAGAAGTTTTGAGACTACTAATGAACAGATGACGGACGGCACACTGTGACAGATGACAGACGGCACATTGTCACGGATGACGGACGGCACATTGTCCCGGATGACGGACGGCACATGGTGACAGATGACGGACGGCACACGGTGACAGATGACGGACGGCACACTGTGACAGATGACGGACGGCACACTATGACGGGTGACGGACGGCACATTGTCACGGATGACGGACGGCACACGGTGACAGATGACAGACGGCACACGGTGACAGATGACGGACGGCACACTGTGACAGATGACGGACTGCACACTGTGACAGATGACGGACGGCAAACAATGACGGGTGACGGACGGCGAACTGTGACGGATGAGAGACGGCACATTGTCACAGATGACGGACGGCACCCTATGACGGGTGACGGACGGCACACTGTGACGGATGACGGATGGCACTCGGTGACAGATAACAGACGGCACACTGTGAAAGATGACGGACGGCACACTATGACGGGTGACGGACGGCACATTGTGACGGATGACGGATGGCACACTGTGATAGATGTCAGACGGCACACTGTGACAGATGACGGGCGACACACTGTGACAGATGACGGACGGCACACTGTGACGGCAATGAGTTATAATACATTAAAACTTCGAGTTATTAAACATTATCCCAATCCACAATTAAACTATGCCACTATGAACACTTGAAGAATATGACGTCACATCAACTGCTGTGGTAATACATCATTTTCTCATATAATTTATATTAGATCCATAAATGTGTATTTCTCTATTTGTTCACGACTGTTACTTTATTTATATGAAGATTTCATAAGTCATATGTATGTCTTCGTCACGGAGTTATATTACGGCGGAAAAGGGAATGTCGAGTAATTCGCCTTTGAAGTTAGCCATAGTGACATAAACATATGTGCAAAGTTAAAGTTCATCATACAAATCAGGTGCGAGGAAAATATCTCTCACCGCGATAGGTACCAGGTTCATAAGTACAGTTATCAGTGATGTTGTACTGACGTGAAATATATGCTGAAAATTTTCTGTCATGTAATTATTGTAAATAACTCTAAAACTAATGAATGTCTTCCAAATGTACAACTCTGTCCTTAGATTGATTCTTTGGCTCCCTTTTCGGGCACTTTGGCTTTAACTCTGCTCTCCAA